>JANAVB010035107.1:0-48845 GCA_029216955.1 Iris pallida
GGTGGTGACACCGCCGAAGCAGCTGGCGTGGGCCGCGGCGATGTGCAGCCTCCAGGAGAGGATCGCGGAGGAGGTGAGACGGAGAGGGAGGAGGGAGGGGATACTGACGGAGTTCCTGAGGGTGGAGAAGTGCGGGAGAGAGCTGATGGAGTTGGCGGCGGGGGGAGGAGGGGGGACGGAGGCGGTGGTGGCGAAGGCGAGGGAGCTGGCGAAGGCGAGCGGGAGGCTGGGCGAAGGGTTGGGGCCATTCGAGAGGAAGGTGAGGGAGGTGTTCCATAGGGTTGCGGACAGCAGGGGGGAGGTGATGAAATTTCTGGAGCAGAGCACTACGTCTGCACCTCCTTTCCTTGTTCTCTAAAGAAGATGATATTTTGTCCGCAGTTTATAATTGCGGACGTGACCGTCAGCCGATGTGGCAGTTATCCATTAGCCTTCCCTGCTATCTCTGGATCACATCCGAACCAGGGGGCCTATGACAAGCCGTTAGGTCGGCCGGCGGTCACGTCAAGATTACAAACCACGGATAACAGCTCCGGTTCTCTAAACATGAAGGAAATTATTGTTTGGCTAGTATGATTGTGGTGTTTGTTACTTTGTGATCAATCACTCGTTCCTTGACTTGGAAACTTTGCAATGGCGATTGTTGCTGATAGATTGCTTAGAGACTTAGAATTGTTCGACAATGATGACACGTTGTGCATCAATGTTCTTTGAGAAATTAATTATTTTTGCCGTCTTATATATACTTCCTATGATATCATGTTGGAAGCATATATACGAGCGTAGTGTCCATAATGTTCTTTGAAAAATTAGTTAATTATTTTTGCCATCTTATATATTATTATCATGTTGGAAGCATACTAGCGATTGAGAATTATAGCATGTTGATCTCTCTTTAAATCATGTATTTCCGTCATCAGTGTGTGCATACCACGACGGTGACACAAACTTATGTATTAAAAAAAAATCTTTTTTTTTTTCCGCTTCTTAATTTTGGCTTCTCCATCTTCCTTCCGAAATTCCTAAACTCCAAAGTCCTAAGTAAAATAATATATTCTCCAACTTTAAATCCTAATACTTAGATCACCGGCAGTGAATTTTCGACAAACCTGGTCATGTGTTTTTCAAAGTTTTCTGACCAAATTTTTTAGACTTGTGGTCTTTCTCCAACGGAAATGGCTCCCAAAATCGAGCAAGTGGTTATAAAAAACCAATCCGATAAACTATTAGGCTCATCGAATCCATGATAAAACATTTGGGAAACTCCCAAAGAACCCAAGGTTGTTTTTCTTCACTTTCTTCTTTCAATTACAAACAATGCCAGAAACCCGCAACAGGATGAGCCGTCTGTCTGAATTTTGGGAGTCCTATAGTGCACTAGGATTGTCAAAATTTTGACACTCTTAAAGACAAAAAATCTCTATAATGAGGTGCCAAAACTGGCAATCCTAGTGTATTAAAGAACTGTCAAAATTTTGGTAGTTCACGGACAAGGAGTTGTATCTTTCGAACTTCTAAAATTTTGGCAATCCATAGAAAGATATTTACGGACTTAGGACATCCAAAACTTTGACAGTCCATAGAAAGAATGCTATGTATTTAAGCACTACCAAAATAAGTCATATCAGCGACGTAATTAGCGACGCCAACTTAAAATGTCGCCAATATTTTTGGTTTTAGCGACGCCAAATTTAAGCGTCACAATACGTCGCTGGTAGCGACATACAGCGACATATCACTACCAAAATGCACTCATTTAGCGACGGATTATTAGCGACGGACTTATTCCGTCGGTATTAGCGACGGTTTCGTGGCCGCTCAGCGACTGCTTACCGACTACAATCCTTTGTCATTTTTATTTTAATTTTAGGGGGAGGAAAGGTCGCACATCCGTCGCTAGAGTGTCGGTGTTTAGCGACGGAGTTTTAGTCGTCGCTACACAGTCGATTATTTTGGCGAAAATTGTGTAAAAAATTGGCGGGTCATATTTTCGACGCCTTAGCGACGGATGTGCAGTCGACACTTATCCAAAAAGGCGACCGATTGGCGACGGTGTTTTACCAGTCGCTCGTCCGTCGCTAAATAAACGTTCCAAACTTTAAATGGAACGGCGGGGGGAACTTTTCGCATTCCCCCCAAATTCACTCTCTCTCCTCTCTCTCTCTCTCTCTCTCTCTCTCTCTCGTCGGTGTCGGCTTCGGTGATCGGCGTCGGTGTCGTCGTCGGCGTCGGCGTCCTCTCCTCTCTCTCTTCCGAAGGTAACCCCCCCTCTCTCTCTCTCTCTCTCTCTCGGTTATAGGGTCTGTCCGTCGCGATTGGGGCTGGGCCGTCCGTGGCTTGGCGGCTGGCTTGGGTCGGGGGCTGGGCGGTGGCTTGGGGCGGAGGCGTCGGGGTCTGGGAGGCGGGCTTGGGGTTGGGGCGTCGGGGGCTGGGCGGGGGCGTCGGGGTCTGGGAGGCTGGCTTGGGGTTGGGGCGTCGGGGGCTGGGCGGCTGGCTTGGGTCGAGGTCTGGGCGGTGGGCTGGGGGCGGGGGCGTCGGGGTCTGGGAGGCGGGTGGGCTTGGGGCGACGGGCTGGGCGGTGGGCTGGGGTTGGGGCGTCGGGGGCTGTGGCGGCTGGCTTGGGTCGGGGGCTGGGCGGCTGGCTTGGGGCGGGGGCGTCGGGGCTGGGCGGCTGGCTTAGGGTGGGGGCGTCGGGGGCTGGGCGGCTGGCTTGGGTTGGGGGCTGGACGGCTGGCTTGGGGCGGCGGCGTCGGGGGCTGGGCGGCTGGCTTGGGTTGGGGGCTGGGCGGCTGGCTTGGGTTGGGGCTGGGCGGCTGGCTTGGGGCGGCGGCGTCGGGGGCTGGGCGGCTGGCTTGGGGCGGATGCGTCGGGACTATTTGCAACCGACGCACACCCATAAGCACTCTTCATATATATATGCAACCGAACTACTGGGCGGCGGGCTTGGGGCGGCGGGCTTTGGTCGGGGGCGGCGGGTGGCTTGCTTCTCAAATTCATCTGAGTTTATATATTGGCTAAATAATGTGTTATCCATATTGGGTGTTCCATTAGTTTGGTGGTGTTTGGATTAGTAAATATGAATATATATGGGGTTTGGATTCATGGTGTATATGTTCACTGTCTCAAGGACAGTGCGAGTTCTATCAGTTGTGTGCTTCTGTATAGATGTATATATCTATACATCTAGCTGTGATATACATATGTGTATGTGACAATCTCAGTTATCGACGGACTAGTTACCGGTTAGCGACGGATATTTCCAGCTCCATTAATTGCATTAATCTACGGTACGACATGGTGACGGATATTCCCTGCAGCCATTCGACTGGCGAGGCAGAAACTATGTTGCCGTAGATAAAGTTGCCTGTCCTCCGACCCTCATCCCTCGGCAATGATGATACGACGACCTATCACTATATCTTATATAGTAGTAGATGATATCTTAGTATTACATTAGTGAGTTCATCTTGATTCTGTTACGTACGTCCTTCAGATACTAGATACGATAAGGTTAACATATACTACATGATATGTATACAGAATATAGATGATTCACACTAATGTATGCTAGAATGAATCTTGGGTTGTGTTCTGAGCCATCCGTTCTCACACTGAAAACACATAGGGATTAGAAGTGTGAGAGCGCCAGAGAGAGTGAGAGCGCCGGAGGGAGGGGAGGAGGAGAGAGTAAAATGGTACGACATGGTGAAGTAGTACTGTATTTTGGCTCCAGTTCCAGCTCCATTTGATCTACGGTACGACATGGTGATCAGGACATAGTACCTGCAGCCGTTCGACTGGCGAGGCAGAAACTATGTAGCCGTAGATAAAGTTGACTGTCTTTCGACCCTCATCCCTCGGCAATGATGATACGACAACCTATCACTATATCTTATATAGTAGTAGATGATGTCTTAGTATTACATTATGTGAGTTCATCTTGATTCTGTTACGTACGTCCTTCAGATACTAGATACGATAAGAACATATACTACACCATATGTACAGAACATAGATGATTCACACTAATGTATGCTTGAATGAATCTTGGGTTGTCTTCTGAGCCATCCGTTCTCACACTTGGCAAAAAATCGAATTTTTTATACTTTATCGGCTTTCGAAAATGTACTCAAATTACATGATGGTTCCTTTAGTTAGCTTGCTTCTGTTACAATTATATTATTTGTGACTATCGATCTTACCAGATGGCACCCATGACTCGAGGAGCGGCACGTCGTTTGAGGAAAACAGTGAATGCTGAGGTGGCTCCTCCTACAGTTAAGGAGGAAGTGGCACCGGTTGCTAGTGAGACCGGGAGTTCTATTCATCCAGCACCGGTAGCTAGTGAGACCGAGAGGACTCTTCATGCAGTCCTTGCAAGGGACGACAGCTCTCATCGCGCCAAAAATCTCGCTTTTTCGAGGTGGTTGCGTGAACGTATCACTGAGCGTTTGTGTGAGCAGCGTGGTTCTCATTAGCTATTAGTACTTATTTGTATTGGACTATTTGTATTGGGTTGTTTTTGTATTAGACTATTTGTATTGGACTACATATTGAGTTGTTTTTGTATTAGACTATTTGTACTGTCCTCCGACCCTCATCCCTCGGCAATGATGATACGACAACCAACAAGAGAGAATACTAGATCCATCTCAGTATGACGTATACTCTGATAGATCACAATTACAAGAATGATATCAGTAGTGGGATTCAGTGCTGGAGGAGATATTATCAGAGAATACGTCCTACTCAGATGGGTCTTCCACCGTTACTAATTTTTTCTGACAGCATAGTAGATGTGCTCCGTCAACAGATTCTTGCTCCGAGCCAAAACTTTGTCCCGGAGCTCAAGTGGACATCCTTCGTGTAGAGCTCGAGTGAGAGGTTCCTGACAGCATGGTGGTCTCATTTGTCAAAGTATCCGTGCTCATCCCACATTGGTTGTGGGACGAGCACGGATACTTTGACAAAGGAGACCACCATGCTGTCAGGAACCTCTCACTCGAGCTCTACACGAAGGATGTCCACTTGAGCTCCGGGGCAAAGTTTTGGCTTGGAGTCAGATTCTGTTGACGGAGCACATCCACCATGCTGTCAGAAACAAATAGTAAAGGTGAGAGACCCATCTGAGTAGGACGTATACTCTGATAGTATCCCCTCCAGCACTCAATCCCACTACTGATATCATTCTTGTAAAGGTGATCTCTCAGAGTATACGTCCTACTCAGATGGATCTCTCAGAGTATCCTCTCCGGTTGGTTGTGTTCTGAGCCATCCGTTCTTACAGAGGGTCCTATTTTGAATTCTATATTTTGTATTTTGGTTTCTGTATTTTGTATTTTGGTTTCTGTATTTTGGCTCCAGCTCCATTTGCATTAATCTACGGTACGACATGGTGATCAGGACATAGTCCCTGCAGCCATTCGTATGTACATATTTGGTCTATGTGATTCTTGGATAATTGGTGTGCATTATATATTGGTTTGGTTTATGCATATTTTTGTGAACAGGAAAAGTGTTGCACCATATGTACAGAACATAGATGATTCACACTAATGGTGATCAGGACATAGTCCCCTGCAGCCATTCGACTGACGAGGCAGAAACTATGCAAGTAGCCTTAGATAAAGTTGACTGTCCTCCGACCCTCATCCCTCGGCAATGATGATACGACAACCTATCACTATATCTTATATAGTAGTAGATGATGTCTTAGTATTACATTAGTGAGTTCATCTTGATTCTGTTACGTCCTTCATATACTAGATACGATAAGAACATATACTACACCATATGTACAGAACATAGATGATTCACACTATTGTATGCTAGAATGAATCTTGGCTTTTGTTCTGAGCCGTCCGTTCTGATCAAGCATCTTCCTTCTCCTCTCCTCCACCATGGCTCTGAACAAATCTGCTCCTCCCTCTACTTCCCTTCTTCTTATTTGACTCTCTCAGCAACATATGACATCCACCTCAAGTGTAGAGTCGGGGGAGAAGAAGTGGACAGGAAGAGGAGGGAAAGCAGCACAGCCGGCGGCATGACCCGGAGGAAGTACAGAGGTTTTCTTCAACAGCCGTAGGAGAACTATAAGGATATATCTTTTTAGCGACATGTCATCTTGTCAAAGACCCTTCATGTGAATATCATGTTACCGCAGTGTCGGAAGACTAACATGTCATAAGTTTTTAAGCCGTGTGATATAATCTTCCCAACTCTTTCCTCCTCTGTAGTAATCTTGCATTATTACATAGCAGGAAAGAGTTTTGAGGATTATGTCAAAACACACGGCTTAGAATCTCGCTTGACATGTTAGTCTTCCGACACCGCGGTAACATGATTGTCACATTAAGGGTCTTTGACAATGTGATATGTCGCTAAAAAGATATATCCTTATAGTTCTCCTACGGCTGTTGAAGAAAACCTCTGTACTTCCTCCGGGTCATGTCGCCGGCTGTGCTGCTTCCCCCTCCTCTTTCTGCCCACTTCTTCTCCCCCGACTCTACACTTGAGCTGGATGTCATATGTTGCTGAGAGAGTCAAATAAGAAGAAGAAAAGTAGAGGGAGGAGCAGATTTGTTCAGAGCCATGGTGGAGGAGAGGAGAAGGAAGATGCTTGATCAGAACGGATGAATCAGAACACAAGCCAAGATTTATTCTAGCATACATTAGTGTGAATCATCTATGTTCTGTACATATGGTGTAGTATATGTTCTTATCGTATCTAGTATCTGAAGGACGTAACAGAATCAAGATGAACTCACTAATGTATGCTAGAATGAATCTCGGATTGTGTTCTGAGCCATTCGTTCCGATACTTGGCAATTAAGCCATTCGACTGGCGAGGCAAAAACTATAAGGCTACTTGCACGTTCTTCCAACTTTAAATTACAAGATTACTATATTAGGTTAAATAAATCACTAACCTCATCACGGTGAGTCTTAGTGTAGCACTCAAATGTGGGGCACCTGTAATCTATGTGAGTTCATCTTGATTCTGTTACATCTTTCAGATACTAGATACGATAAGAACATATACTACACTATATGTACAGAACGTAGATGATTCACACTAATGTATGCTAGAATGAATTTTGGGTTGTGTTCTGAGCCATTCGTTCCCATACTTGGCAATTAAGCATGTGAAATAGAACTGATTATGTTTAGTTTGTCTTACGATACAGATTTTCACATCCAAATTGAAATGGATCGTTACTTCGTTGATCGTACATGGGTGTACTATAGCGGATCAACCTCCTGGATCGTAGGTACTTATAAGTATTGACCGTATCGGATTAGTATCGATCTATCGTTTTGGTATGGGCCGTATCGGTTGGTATTGGTCTTAGCGAATTGGTATCGTCCTATCCGATATGTATCGGCCGTATAGCTAGGATTCATATTGGCCTTATCGATTTGGTATCTGTCATATCCGATAGGTATCGACCGTATTGGATTATTATATACCATTTCGGATTAGTTTCGTAGAAGGTTTAGTAACAACTGTACTTGGATTTCTCTCTTCTAGAGCTAGATTACCATTGCAAGAGAGTCACGAGAGCGTAAATGGCCAGTTACAGAACATACATACTTCCTTTTCAATCTCGCTTTTCCTGATGGAAAAGGAAGTATGTATGTTACTGTAACTGGCCAATCACGATCTGGTGATTCTCTTGCAATGGTATTCTAGCTCGAGAAGAGAGAAATCCAAGTACAGTTGTTACTAAACCTTCCATGAAACTAATCTGAAATGGTATATAATAATCCAACACGGCCGATACATATCAGATATGACCGATACCAAATCGATAAGGCCAATATGAATCCTAGCTATACGGCCGATACATGTACATATCGGATATAGGACGATACCAATTTGTTAAGGCCAATACCGATATGATACGTCCTATACCAATCCGATAGATCGATACAGGCTTGATATACTAGATACTAAGTACATCTGGCCTATACCAGCGGATCCACAAATTACTGCACGATAGGCCCAACGACTCCAGTTACATCCGGTTATTGGTGAGTACATGATTACATAGTAATTCTGTTAGTCTTGTGATACAGATTTTTACTCATGCTACCAATGTCACAACTTTTCCAGTGCTGCTCCCTCTAATGATGATGAACGCAAAAAACCAACGTCACAACTTTTATAACTTGAGTAAATTTCTTTACCCTATATGAAAATTTCTGTTGTCAGAAAGATGGCTCCTAGGACTCGTCGAGGTGGTGCTGCTAGTCGAGGAAGGGGTCGAGGCAAGAAACCCTTGGAGGTCGACACGGAGGAAGTCTCCGTCGTCAAACAAGAGCCGGTGACTGTTAAGGAGAAGGTGTTACCAAAGGTCGAGGTCAAGAAAGAACCGATGACCATCAGGGAAGAGATTGCTCCCAAACTTGAAGCTAAGGAGGAGCCACCGTCAGAGAGTAGTAGCATCGGGACCGACCCTCCTGTCCCTACAGAAGACCTCAACCAGATTGAGCCTTCGTATGCAAAGTGGCTGATAGAATGGTACATGCCTCAACACAACTATCATCCCTGGCTGTGAGAATTCATCGTCTGACTTGTGGTCATTGTTGAGGCGAAAGTCGATTTTCCTATGTGTTTTGGAATATTTGTGAAAATTTTGGAATATTTGTGTTATGATCGGTCGCCAGGATTGGATATTAGGTTACTGTAACTGGCCAACTCTTTCCTATGTGTTTTGGAATATTTGTGAAAAATTTGGAATATTTTTGCAATGATCGGATTATAACGATGGATATTAGGTTACTCTTCCGGATAATTGATGTCTATTTTATATTAATTTGGTTTGGTCTATATGATTCTTGGATAATTGGTGTGCATTAAATTCGTATGTGCATTACTTGGTCTATGTGATTCTTGGATAATGTGACTGCATTATATATTTGGTCTGTGTGATTGTTGGATAATTGGTGTGCATTATATATTGGTTTGGTTTATGCATATATTTGTGAACAGGGAAAGTGCTGCAATTTTTTTCCCAAAAAACCCAGTTAGCGGCGGACTAGTGACCGTGTAGCGACGGATACTCCCAGTTTCCGACGGGTTGTCGACGGGTAATCCGTCGCTATCTGGAGTTTTTAAAATGTTTCCAGGCAGCGACGGGTTATCGACGGATTATCCGTCGGTAACGTTCTGGTGGTATAAGCTTCGACGGACTAGCGACGGAAAGGCCGTCGCCAGGGCGACTGGTAGACAGCCGCTAATCAGTCGCTCTAAATAGTGACGGCGTAGCGACGTCAAATCCGTCGACATGGTTCTGGAAATGCATGACAATTTCAGAACCATGGCGACGAATAATCAGTCAGAACTCCGTCGCTGTGGCGTCGCCGTAGCGACGGGTTAGCGACTACGATTCTGTCGCCATGGTGCTGGAAATGCCAAGCTTTTCAAGAACCTGCTCGACGGATAGTCCGTCAGGAATTCGTCGGAAAGCGGTCGTTAATTACCGATGCCGACGCATTAGCGACGGAATGATACAATCTGATACGCTGTTACGACGGGTTACCGACGAAAATGTACGTCGCTATAGCCTACACAGTTCAGTACTTAAAAGCTGAAGTGGACGACAGTCCGTCGGACATCCGTCGCTAAGGCTTCGTATTGTAACGTCGAGTATCCGTCGCTAGTCCGTCATGTGACGACAACTTAGCGACGGAAGGTTATTAGCGACGAGCTGATTGCCGACGGATGTTTTTGACCAATATCCGTCGGTACTCGGTCGCTAATTGTATTTACCGTCGTCTTAGCGACGGATGTGGCCGTCGCTAAAACGATAAATTTTGGTAGTGTATTGCGACTACCTATAGTCTAATAAAAATCAACGTCGTTGATTTGTCGGAAAACGTCGCTAGTTTTATCAGTTCAGCGACGTTTAGCGTCGCAAAGTCTATAACGTCGCCGAATATTAAACTAATACCGACGCTTTGCGACGTATTTCGGGCGTCGCTAATTTCGTCTAAATAGGGTTTCCTTGGTTCCAATTTTCATTTCTTCCTCTCCCCAAATTCTTTGTTCCCGCCCCTCTTCTCCCGACCTCGACGACAGCCCGACCCCCTTCCCTCCGGCGTCGCTCATCCTCCTCCTCCACCACGAGCTCCTTCTCCTCCCTCCGGCGAGCCCCTTCTCTTCCTCCTCCTCCACCGCGAGGAGACTGAAGGTAAACCCTAACCCTAATTGAGGTGTTTTTCGTGTCCAAAATGGACACGGAGACACATTACGACCATGTGTTCACTGATACAGTGTGTTCGTGAGGTTTTGGACACTTTGTGTCCATTTGTTGGACACGTGGACACCCCCAAGCTTGCATATATATGTATTTCACCTCTGTACACTTAATCCCCTCCTCCTCCACCACCGAACTTGTCCTCCTCCTCCTCTTCCACCACCGTGAGGAGACTGAAGGTAAACCCTAACCCTAATTGAGGTGTTTTTCGTGTCCAAAATGGACACGGAGACACGTTACGACCATGTGTTCACTGATACAGTGTGTTCGTGAGGTTTTGGACATTTTATGTCTATTTGTTGGACACGTGGACACCCCCAAGCATGCATATATGTATTTCACCTCTGTACACTTAATCCCCTACATACACTTGTGTATTTTCGTATTAATTTGGATTTGCATATTGGGTTTGGGTTTCGATATAGTGTTTGATACATTGTTTCACCTTGCAACATTCCTACACTTATTTTAGACAACAAGTATATGAACCAATTAGTCAACATCTATTTGTTGAAGTATGGTACTCCATTCTTCGTAAGTTCTAGCTATATATGTCTCAAGATCCAATACTCGAAAATCCCAAGAAGAAGAAGAAGAAAAGAATAAAATAACATCGCTCAACACCCTATGACAACTCTTTGTAGAATTGTGTTAAAGTATGAGTTCTACAGTATGAGTTCTATAGTATGGTTCTCTTTGTAGGATAAAATGACATTGCTCAACCCTATCGATCCTCCATACAAGTCTTCCTTCATCTATTGTCTTAAAGTGTGAGTTCTACAGTATGGTTCTCTTTATACTAGTATATATAGACTAATATCCTAAAACTTGACTTATACAACTTAGAAATGGCTAGTTTGACCAAGTTGGACTAGTTTAGCTTAGAGTTGGCTCGGTTGGACTATACATAATATATAGACTAATATCCTAAAACTTTACTTCTACAACTCAGCCGATATGAAATATTGTAGACACGGGTGATATACCGCCGCGATAATCTCTGACCGCCGCACGCACAAACACGCGAAAGAAAAGTTAGCAATGCGAAAAGAAGATGACAGATAATCTCTGACCATTTAACGTAAAATGTCATGTGTACATATACTGCAGAAAGTGTAGACCACATGAACTGACAATTGCATATCATTCACTACCTTGATGTATCTATCTTACAGAATTATGGAGCTGAATTACTATCTGCGAAATCGTACTTGGATGTACAACTGTCATCCTGATGACATGTGCGGTGTGCGGGATGAATTCATAGAGGGCGTACACCAGTTACTGCAGTTTGCCAAGGCGTTCCCTCAGTACATGGACGGTACCAAAATTAAGTGTCCGTGTGTGAGATATCGCAACTTGAAATATCATCCAGAAGTGGATGTCACATATCATTTATACTCGAAGGATTTTACGCCGAATTACTATCAGTGGAGCGAGCACGGAGAACTTGTGTCTTTAGCATCGGAGTACGAGCCTTATGTGGATGTCCACAACAACGCTCCTTACGATGATGGGTTGGTGAACATGGTTTTCGACGCGGCCGGGCCTAGTTTCGATCCGGATGATCATGATGCACCTGAGGAGGCACCGAACCCCGATGCTGCACAGTTCATGGAGTTGCTGGAGAATGCAAGGACTCCATTATATCCTAGTTGTGAGGATCATTCACCGTTGGAGGTTGTTACAAGATTGTTGAGCATCAAGTCCGATTTTAACATGTCGCAAGATTGCTACAACCGTCTTATGGAGTTGCTTATAGAAATATTGCCTGAGAGTGCGAAGTTGCCTAAAGACTTCTACCGGTCTAAGAGGATGGTTAGATCACTCTGGATGGGATACGAAAAAATCGATGCCTGTCGCAACGGGTGCATGTTGTACTACAAAGACGACAAGGATGAAGACGCCTGCAAATTTTGTGGTGTCGATCGCTACAAGGCATGTGGTAGAGGAAAGTCTGTCGGTGCCAGGAAGCCTACCTCTTTAATGCACTACTTGCCGTTGACGCCGCGGTTGCAGCGGTTGTTTATGGTGAAGAAAACTACAGAAAACATGAGTTGGCATAAGCGGGAACATACCGAAGGAGTGTTGGATCACCCATCTGATGGAGAAGCATGGAAGCACTTTGATCGAGAGTATCCAGATTTTGCTTCTGATCCGCGTAATGTCAGATTGGGCCTCTGCTCCGACGGTTTTACCCCATTCGGACTTTCGGGATCCCAGTATTCGTGTTGGCCTGTGATCGTAACCCCGTACAATCTACCGCCTTGGATGTGCATGAAGACTCCGTATATGTTTCTCATCGTTATTATCCCAGGTCCGAACAATCCGAAAAGGAACATCGATGTGTATTTACAGCCGTTGATTGATGAGTTGAATCAGCTGTTGGAAGTAGGTTCCAACACGTACGATGTATCTAGAAAACAAAATTTTCGGATGCGGGCAGCACTTATGTGGACCATCAACAACTTTTCGGCCTATGGAATGTTATCTGGATGGAGCACGCATGGTCGTCTTTCATGTCCGTATTGTATGGACAGCACTAAGGCTTTCCGTTTGAAACACGGAGGCAAACCGTGCTTCTTCGATTGTCATCGACAATTCCTGCCGAAGGATCATCCGTACCGGAGGAACATGAATGCTTTTCGTGCTGGCGTTGTGGAGAAGGCTAATCCCCCGCCAAGGTGGACCGGATACACGATATGGAAAGAGGTAAAAGATTTACCAAGAGCTATTGAGCAGCCTGCTACGGGCTACAAGTGTGACGGATTTGGTCGCACTCATAACTGGACGAAGAGGAGTATATTCTGGGATCTTCCATATTGGAGCACCAATCTGATTAGACATAACCTTGATGTCATGTATATCGAGAAGAATGTGTTTGACAACATAATTAATACTGTAATGGACGTAAAGGGGAAGACGAAAGACAATCCAAAGGCTAGATTGGACTTGGAAGAAATATGTAGACGTCCTGCATTGCATTTGATAGAGGACGGGAATGGAAAGTTGAAGCAGCCTAAGGCAATTTTCTTACTGGAGAAGGAGGATAAAGTGAGACTTTGTAGGTGGATTCAAGGTCTGAAATTTCCAGATGGGTATGTTTCGAACTTGAGAAGATGCGTCGACCTCAAGGAGAACAAACTGACAGGTATGAAGAGCCATGATTGTCACGTATTCATGGAACGGTTAATTCCGATTGCATTTCGGAAACTCTTATCGCAGGCAGTTTGGGATCCATTGACGGAGCTTAGCATATTCTTCAGGGACCTTTGTTCTAAGAAATTGCTCGTTGAACGTCTAGAAAAGCAAGAGAAGGACATTACGGTAACACTGTGCAAGCTAGAGAGGGTGTTCCCTCCTGGATTCTTTGACTCTATGGAACATTTGTCGATTCATCTTTCCTACGAGGCACGTGTTGGTGGACCCGTCGAATATCGATGGATATACCCGTTCGAGCGATATTTGAATCACCTAAAAAGAAAGGTGAAAAATAAGGCTCGGGTCGAGGGTTCTATTTGTGAAGCCTATATTCTCGAGAAGATTACAAATTTCTGCTCCTCCTATTTCAAACCTCATGTTGCTACGAATAGAACGAGGGCTCCGAGAAACGACGACGGATATCAAGAATTTAATGATGGAATACTGAAAGTATTCAATGCATCCGGAAAGCCTTCGGGGAAAATGAAGAAGAGATATTTGAATGACGAAGAGCTAAGGACTGCTCAGTTGTATGTATTACTCAATTTCGACGAGGATGAAGTGGAGAAGCTAGAGGGGTAAGTAACTCAGGATGATGAGTTTACGTCATCTCAATGTAATAGTATAAGCTAATATTATTGTACTAATCGGCGGTTGCTTCGTTATTTTCCAGCACATATAATGATGAGTTGAGGCTGGTTAGACCCTACCTAACAGATGAAGCATTAGAACAAGAAATGAGACGTCATTTTCCTTCTTGGTTGAGCGAATATGTAAGTAGCTCGGTAATTACTGGCCTCTTCTAATGCAACTGCGCAATAGATAACTTATTATCGCTTCTTTGATATTCAGGTCGATCGTCTAATTTCACCCGAGATTGAATTAATTAGAACTCTTGCCAAGGGACCAATTACTCTTGTTAAAATATGGCCAAGTTACTGTGTCAATGGCTTTCGGTTCAAGTCGACAAATGCTCCGATCAGAGACAGCTTCCTGGATCTTGATTCCACGAAAAACAGTTGTTTGTGTATCAAGTCTTCGAACTACAAAGACGTCGATCCAGGAAATGATTTCTTTGGCATCTTGCGAGAGATTGTGGAGTTGTCATATAATAATAGCAGAGAACCTGCAAAGATCGTGTTGTTCAAGTGTAAATGGCTCGATCCGATTGAAAATCAAGGTTGGAAAATTGATAAGCATGGTCTTCTGGATATAAACTACAAGCGTAGATATCAAGGCTACGAACCGTTTGTCCTAGCAACTCAGGCTCAGCTCGTGCACTTTACAGCTTATCCGAGACGGGAAACAACGAAGTCTGACTGGTGGGCAGTATGCAAGACTAAAGCCAGAGATACTTTTGATGTTGACGAAAAAGCTTACCAGGAGGACGAGCTACCTCTTGTAACCAATATTATCGATGTGGACTCCACGGAAGTTACGCATTACACGACACATAATGTAGAAGATGTAGAATTATCCGAAGAGGAAGACGAAGCCGACGAAGGCGAAGATGAAAGTGAAGATGAGGAGGAAGAGGAAGATGAGGTCGAGGAAGACGAACAAGATGATTATTCTGAAGATGATTGAGAGAGATATACTTATCTGAACTTAGATGTTTCTTCTAGAATACATTATATGGACTTAGATGTTTATTGTAGAATGTATCATCATATGTTGTCTTGGTTATTATCTTGTCTTTGTTGTACTTTCATATTTCTAGTCTCTATTATTTGTTGTACTTTCATATTTCTAGTCTCTATTATTTGTTGTATTATCATATGCTGTTATCAAGTATGGCAGGTCATCGCGAAGCGTACCGAAGGGGACAACGAGGTCACTCTCCTCCGGTACTTCCTACAGGTACTGCTAGAGGACGGAGTTTTCCTTTGGTACCTCATTCTGGTACCGGCTCTGGATCCTCGTCGCCGATTACTCCTCCATATCGGACAGTAGGTGGGCCTGGTGGGACGACGTCACGTGGCATATCTCCTGAGACGAGTAGTTTCAGGCCTGTTGAGAGTGATCGCCCGTCTAGCGTTCCTACTGCTGATACGATAATGGAGACGGATGAGCAGATGGCGGAGGCTGCGGCGACGGCCGAGGCGGCGGCACCGACGGCCGACCAGCATCATGCAGATGATGCGTGCGCACCTCCGGAGGAGAGGAGGACGGAGATCTGGGCCGACGGTACAAAGTAGGTGTTTTGGTTTATAATTTTTTTCTTTCTGTTTTTATCATAATTTAACTTTTTTCATGAATATAATATGTTTGTATAGATATCGTCCCCCATAGGTACAGAGACGTCTAGGCCACATGCTGAGGCATAATTATGGTGGTGCTTGGATTAACTACTCTGAGGCTCCGGACGAGAGGAAGGCCTTCTGGTTTGCGTGCTTCAAGGTTAAAATATATTTGCTTTTAATATGAATCATATAATTTTTGTATATTATATATAACTGATAAATATTTGGTTTGTGCTCTTCTAGGATATGTTTTTCTATCCACCGCACCGGGCCGAGCTTATCGAGGGGATGTTTCCTGCCGTCGCTGCCAAGCTGATCCGCGACTCTATCAATGATCAGAAGGATCGTGATCGTGCCGGAAAGTCGATCCAAGGTTGGATCACCCCTGATCAATGGAATGCGATGAAGGCTCGATTCGAGGAGCCAAAGTACAAGGAGAAGTCGGAGAAGGCCAAGGCGGCTAGGCAACATGTCTCGAAGTGGTACGGTGGGTTGATTCCGATGACAGAACATTTCCGTCGTCTGGTATGTCTTCCTCTTTTAGAAATATTATTTTAATACAAAACCGATAAATTATTACTAAGATAATATATTTAATTACAGGTAAGGAAGGTCGGTAACGCCGACATGGTGACCGTCTTCCTGGCCACCCATCGTCGCGGCGCTGACCTTATTGACGAGAGGGCCGAGCAGACTTATGTAAGTATTACAATACGTTATCTTAATTTAATACTTCGTGTCAATTTTAATATAACTTAGTAAATATGATGCAAATAAATATTCATGTAGTTAGTAATAATAAGTACATTAATTAGAAATTAGAAATAATAAGTACATTAATTAGAAATTAGTAATAATAAGTACATTAATTAGAAATTAGAAGTTAGTAATAATAAGTACTTTCTAGGCCGAGTATCAGAGGCTGCGGGAACGGGCGGCTGCTAGTGCACCTGGTGCAGGCGAGGCCGGGTACTTCCTCGCAGCCCACTCAGGCTCCGTCGGAGGACGAGCTGTGGATTGAGGCCGCTGGTGGACTCCGTAGGGGTACGTACTACGGTACGGGATCCTATGGCGCCCTAGTTGCGATCCAGTCCTCTAGGACATCTCCTGCTAGTGTGCATGGTCCACAGCCGTCCCAGGAGTCTGTCCGAGTCCACCAGATGATGGAGTCTCTCCGTGATGACCTGCTACGACGGATCGAGGAGCAGTCTCAGCACGACGATCCTGCGCTGCTAGCACGATTGGATGCGCTCGACCGCGGCATTATGGACCTCAAGGAGACGACTGAGAGGATAGAGCGCACCGTTGGAGGGTTAGAGCGCATGGTCACGGAGCTGCAGACAGGACAGGTGACCATGGCCGAGAGGATGAGATTGGCGCAGGAGTCGATGGTTGCGAGCAGTGATAGAATGTTATCTATCATGGATTCATACCACCAGCGACTTGCAGCGTTGGAGCGTGCTGGTGTTCCGGGTGCGCCTTCATCGTCGTCGACTCCGCCGTCTCCACCGCCATCTTCTTCGACACCGACTCCACCGACGTCACTGCCTCCATCGGTATCGATTTCACGTGAGGAGTATCAGTTGTTCTTATCCCTTCGTCGCGGCGGTGCCCCTTCTGTACCAGATTCCTAGTAGTCCTAGTTAGGACTGTTTCTGTGTTTGTTTCATTCTTTGTTTGTGACTTTTTTCATTCGTTGGTTATGTAGATTTGGATACTTGGTTGTTTGGATACTTGGTTATTTGGATATTTGGTTATTTGGATATTTGGATATTTGGTTATTTGGTTAGTTGTTGTGTGATTGTTGTAAACTTGGTTATTTGGATATTTGGTTATTCGCAATTATCGACGTCAAGTATACAAACTTGGTTACTTGTGTACAGCGAGAAATGGACATTCTATGATTGTTTGGATCCTATTCTACAGTGAAAAATGGTTATCTTTTTAAACTGCAGGGAGAAATGGACATTCTGTATTTTTTTTTTTTGCAGATGTAGCGACGTTTACCGACGTTTACCGACGTTTACCGACGAACACCGACGTAAGTTTGCGTCGGTAAACGTCGGTAAATATGCCATATTTTCTAGTTTACCGACGCTTTAGTGACGTTATAAATGTCGACGAACGTCGGTAAACGTCGGTAAGTTACCGACATTTAGCAACTTCGATCATGTCACTAAACCACCGACTGTTCGTCGGTAATACGTCGGTAAGTTACCGACGCGTAGTGATACACAGTAATACGTCGGTAATCCACCGACGTCACGACGGTAGGCGTCGGCAATATACCGACGTATATATACGTCGGTAAACGTCGATAATGGCGACGTTTTGCGACGTTTCGAAGATTAGCGACTTACATTTCAGTGACTATCACGAAACGTCGGTAATTTCGTCGCTAACTTTGTCACCCCCATTTCCTGTATTTCGTATTTGTACTCCTAATTGATTTTGGCACGTATTTTATTTTCTTGACTTGCAGATTTTGGTTTCTCGTAAATGGGTTTTGGACCATGGCTTGGTTTTATTTTGTGGAAGTTGGTTTGGTTTGGTTCATCATGAGTGGAACACTTTAACCTACACTCTACCCTCAACACAACACAACCACCCTCATTATATCTCCACCAAACTTTCTCTCTCCTCTTTACTCTCCATTAATTTTCTTCTTCTTCCTTCTTCCACACAACTCCCCAACCCATTAGGCAAGTGCACCTTGCCATCAAATAAGCACCACTTTTTATTTGTCCATTAGCTAGATTAGGCCATGGAGAACAACTTTAGAACTTGACATTTTGTGATTTGGAGTTTCCTTTGTTCTAGATCTAGGTTTTTACTATTTTCGGATTTACATGGTTTTGATCTATTTAACTTTGATTTTTGTATGTTTTGATGCTTCCATGTGGAAGAGAATTCGATTTTACTCAAGTTAGAACTTTGAAAATCTAGATTTGGTTTTAATTTGGCTAAGTTATGAAGAATTGAAGTTCTTGGTGTTCTTGGACTTGCTCTCGGCCAGGAAGAACAGCCCTCTGCCTTGCGCTTTTTAGCGCATGGCCGATTGCGCACCCCCGGCCTGTGCTCCTAGCGCATGGCCGATTGCGCAATCACTTGGCCAGTGCTTTGCGCTGCGCTGGATTGCGCTGGCGCAAGCTAGCCATGCGCAAGCCAGCCATGCGCAAAGTAACCCCTGCGCAATCGACCATTGCGCAATCCACCCCTGCGCAATCCTCCTGTGCGCAATCATCTGCTGCGCCATCCACTCCTGCGCAGTTGGTACCCTGCGCAGCTCACCCTGCGCAGTTGGCCTCCTGGCGCACTTGACTCCTGCGCAATCTAACCCCCCGACCCCTTGCGCAAACCATTGGCTCTTGAAGATTTGGTTTTATTTTCTTTAAGCCTGGCTCTTCTATAGTCCTATATATATTGATATTGTATTAGATATTTTACGTCCATTTTATATCCTTACGCCTTTTGTCATGAACTTGATTTTTACTTAATAAGTTTGGATTGACCATTGTACTTGGCATAGTATGACAAGGACCTAGCATAACACGACAGTGACCCGTAGTGGTGCATTCCTGACATGACCAACCTGACATGACAGTGACCCGTAGTGGTGCACTCCTAACAAGCACCCTGACATGATTTATCTTGATAACTTGATAGTGGCCCGTGGCGGCGCACTCCTGACTTGACTTGACTTGACTTGTAACTTGTAATTAACTCGTATAATCAACTTGACACCGTGGGTGTTCCTGCTTGCTTGTTTGTACAATCCACTTGTCTTGTCTTGCATCATGTCTAGGACGCGACTTCCTGGGTACCCCGGCCAGGAACTCGCGCTAAATTGGATTAGGCTAATTATTAGATCAAACTAGAACATGGAGAATTCCCAGTCACAGGCAATCTCGTTATCTGGGCGCTTTAATGGACTTGTAGCTTGCCGACGAGTAGAGCACATTTCCAGCACACTGTCATGTGTTGCACCCTCTAAGTCACCTAAGGGTACATTTGTCTCCCGGACAGTGTACCCACCTATAACTCTCAACCTGCGGAAGGATAACTGGATGGTCTGCAGGGCTTGGGACTGGAAATTCTCACTTGCATCTTGTTAGTAATTAGGCTTGTGATAACCCTAGTTAGTTAAAGTAGTAAGCCGTAGTACTTGCCTGGCCGATTGTGAATGAATGGTGTCCAGCTCTGTCTAAGTCTAGTCTAGCCCCTGCACCTGGAACTCTTGATCTTGATTGCTTTACTTATTTCTAACGATAAATGGGTAGAGACAGTGAGCTATTCAGGCGAAGGGGTACAATCCCGGTCCTTGTTTGGTTTAAGGATTGTAACCTGGCTCCCGGAATGGTTCCACGTCCCTAGTCGTTTATCGCCCTGTGTACTTTACTACTTGTACTTCTTTTATTTTCTGATATGCTGGCTTTTGTTCTTATTTGTGGCCTCCTTTGTGGCACTTGCTCTTTCTGGGGTTTGACCCAGCTGGTTTTGTATGGCCAGATTTCGGAGCAGCTCCCGAGGATCTACCAAGCTTCCAGCCCAATGGTGACAACTAGACGGAACCCGGGCCAAGAGTGGGTTTTCCTTTTTGTTTCACCCATTTATATGTAAATTTATTCTTTTGAGGCGTTTAGCCGACGAGCATCTGTTAGCTCGATGCACATTTACTTACTGTCTGCCTACGGACTGTAAACATGATTAACAAATCCTAGGGTTGATCATGTATGACTGAACTCTTGCTAGTCCTATCATTTTGTACGACTAGCTTCATGATCATCCAATATATAATATTTGGGACGCCTTATATATATATATTTGATGCTCTAACATCTTGTAACTCTGTTAATTGCTTGAGATTGAGACAATAGGCTTGACCTTAAGAGACTGCTGGCTTTCATATCTAGACAGCCGTGACCATATAGTTGAGATGTATTCTATTTCAATATACGTAGCTGGCTATGTCTGCCCCCGCTCTCCAGTATTCTGGTTCTGGGGCGTGACACGGTTTAAGTGGTGGCCCATGCAGGTCTTGGCATTCAAGAAATGTGAGGGTTTACCGAATAGATGTCTCAATCAATATCCGCCATTGATCTCTGCTCGTATCTTCAAATCCCCGAGAATCTCGACCTGATCACATGCTTGTATCATTGATCTATCCTGGTCCTTTTCTTACTGTTCCCTATGTCGTCTTCTTCAGCGGCATTACTCCCGGACCTGCCAACCAGCCAGAGGAAGCTCGACAAGCACCCCAGCGCCAGAAAGATCAAGCTCAGCACTCTGGAGTAGCCTTCCGAGTTATGCTTCCCGGAGGCTCGGAACCTCCAGTTCAGGCAGCTCCGCCCGCTCAACTAGCTAGACAGGATGAGGGACCTTTGGTAGGGCTTATCAGAGAACTACTTGCATCCCAAGATCGTCGAGGCGACGCCTTACACCAGGAAGTTCATGATGCACTAAACCGAGGAGGTCCCCAAAGGAATCAGGCGGCCAACAGTTTCAAGCGCTTGAACCCTCCCTTCTTTGACGGCAGTGAAGATGCGATTGCCGCAGACGCTTGGCTTCAGGATACCGAGGTGGTTCTAGAAGCAGCTAGGACACCTGAGAATGAGAAGGTGGCGGTGGTACGCCTACAGTTGTTAGACTTGGCTCGCGATTGGTGGGCGGCTCAGGCCATGGGGTTAGCGGCACCAGTCACTTGGGCGACGTTCAGAGAGAGGTTCCAGACAAAGTACTTCGATGCGGTGGCACGGTACGACCTGCAGACCCGGTTCACCAACTTGAAGCAAGGAGGCAGGACGGTCGATGGCTATGCGACCGAGTTTTCCAGGCTGAGTAGGTTTGCCCCCACTTTGGTGGCGACCGAGTTCGATAGGGCTCAGCGGTTCCAGCAAGGGCTGCACTTAGAGATATTATTGGCTGTGGAGCAGTTCGAGCACCAGACGTTCGATACAGTGTTGAAGGCAGCAAGGAGGCATGAGTACACCTCCCGAAGAATTGTGGACAAGACCGGAGGCAGGAAGCGGTCCCACAACCAGATGCACCAATCTTCAGCTCCAGCCCCGGCAGCTAGGGGTATAACCATTGGGACTCCGAGGCGGGCGGCCTCAGTGACGTCGGTTCAGCATTCGACCCCGACGTACCCGCAGCAGCAGAAGCAGAAGCAGTCTTCCGCGGTAGGATGTTCTCATTGCGGGAAGCCGGGCCATGTAGTGGCAGAGTGTCGTAGGGCACAGGGATTATGCCTGGCTTGTGGAGGAGCAGACCACCAGATAGGGACCTGCCCGAATAGGGGAGGTCCATCATCATCCAACCTTTCTAGTTCTTCGGTGAGAGGATCAGCCCCAGCTCCAGTTCAGCAGCAGCAGCAGTACCCGAGGCCATTGTTGCCTCAGGCCCAGGCCTTTCAGCAGCAGAACCAGCAGCAGATCACCCAGGCTCCAGCACAGAACCAACAGAGGGGTTTCCAGCAGAGAGGACCCGCAGCTAGAGGTCAGGCTTTGATGATGACCATGGAAGAAGAAGTTGCACCAGGTGAGGTAGTGGCAGGTACTATTCTCGTCAACACCTTTCCAGCATCTGTATTATTTGATTCTGGTGCATCGCATTCATTCATGTCTGTACGATTCACGACACAGATAGGGTTGGAGCCCGAGTCATTATCAGTGAGGCTCAATATACTTACTGGTAATGGTCTTGTGGGAGTAGATCGAGTGTTTTCCTTGTGTCGGATCGTAGTTAGCGGTAGAGAGTTTCCCGCTAGGCTCATAGAGTTCCCTATGGCAGACTATGATGTAGTCCTAGGCATGGATTGGTTGAGGAACTATTATGCTAGAATAGACTGCCATGCTGGCAGAGTTGTCTTTAGTATTCTCGGAGAGCCAGAGTTTTTATTTTCCAGAGGCGCCGTAGAGCCATCTCCTCCAGTATTGCGGATGGCAGTAGCAGCAGTGCAGTTGCCCCGGATAGTTGAAGAGTTTCCAAATGTCTTTCCAGAGGAACTTCCAGGGATGCCACCAGAGCGGGAGATCGAGTTCACCATCGACTTGATTCCCGGGACAGCACCAGTATCAGAGCGAGTCTACAGAATGGCGCCTTCAGAGTTGGAGATTTTGTACAAGATGATTGAAGAACTCAGGACCAAGGGATTCATTCGTGCAAGTGGATCGCCTTGGGGAGCCCCGATGCTTCTTGTGAAAAAGAAGGATGGTACGTCTAGGCTATGTGTTGATTATCGTACCTTGAACTCAGTGACAATCAAGAACAGATACCCTCTCCCGAGGATAGATGACTTGTTTGATCAACTCAAATGGGCTTCAGTTTTCTCGAAGATAGACTTGCGGTCAGGATACCACCAGATCAGAGTCAGAGAGCAGGACATCCCGAAGACGACGTTCAGATCTAGGTACGGGCATTGGGAGTTTCTAGTTATGCCCTTTGGAGCGACCAATGCGCCGGCAGTGTTCATGAACCTCATAAACCGTATTTTTATGCCTTACTTGGATCAGTTTGTGATAGTGTTCCTTGATGACATCCTGGTCTACAGCAAGAGTGAAGCAGAGCACGAGCAGCATCTCAGAATTGTCCTCCAGATTCTCAGAGAGCACCAGTTGTACGCCAAGTTCAGTAAATGCGAGTTTTGGCTCGATCGCATTTCTTACTTAGGTCACATCATTACCAGAGAAGGAGTGGAAGTGGATCCCCAGAAGATTGTGGCTATCGAGGCATGGCCAGTACCCAGCTCAGTGGCAGAAGTTCGCAGCTTTCTTGGATTGGCCGGCTACTACCGGCGGTTCGTCTCTGATTTTGCAAGGATTTCAGCGCCGATGACCCAGTTGACCTGCAAGGATGTGCCGTTCGTTTGGACAGCAGAATGTCAGGAATCATTTGAGAAGTTGAAGCGAGGTTTGATAACGGCTCCCATTCTCACCCTTCCAGATGGGACCGGAGGATTCATAGTTTATTGCGACGCTTCAGGCAGAGAATTGAGATGTATTTTGATGCAGCATGGGAAGGTAATTGCTTATGCGTCACGTCAACTCCGTGATCATGAGAAGAATTACCCGACCCACGACTTGGAGCTAGCAGCAATAGTGTTTGCACTTAAGTTGTGGAGGCACTACTTGTACGGAGACAGAGTGGAGATATTTACTTATCATAAGAGCCTGAAGTATGTTTTCACCCAGAAGGATCTTAATATGCGACAGAGAAGATGGCTCGAGCTACTGGTGGACTACGATGTGGATTTGCAGTATCATCCAGGGAAGGCCAATGTTGTAGCAGATGCGTTGAGCAGGAGAGCCGGAGTCTACCTTCTAACAGCGCAACCAGAGCTATTGGCAGATCTTCAGAAGATGGAAATTGAAGTGGTTCTTCCAACCAGCGTGGCATTGATGGCCAGTCTACAGATTCAGTCCACCATAGTTGAGAGGATCCGGACCGCACAGTTAACAGATTCCAAGATTCAGCGGCTCAGAGCAGAGTACGAGGCAGGGAGAAGGCCAGAGTTATGTATTCATGAGGATGGTACACTTCGACACGGCACACGTCTTTGTGTACCCAGTAGAGATATCAGACAGGAAGTCATGGCAGAGGCTCACAGTTCGCAGTATTCCATTCACCCAGGCGGCACGAAGATGTACAGAGATATTCGTCAACACTTTTGGTGGAATGGTATGAAGAGGGAGATAGCCCAGTATGTCTCTCGATGTTTGGTTTGCCAACAGGTCAAGGCTGAACATCAGAGGCCAGCTGGACTTCTTCAACCTTTACCGATCCCAGAATGGAAATGGGAGCACATAACCATGGATTTTGTGACTGGGTTACCCAGATCTCCGACAGGCAGAGATGCTATTTGGGTCATTGTGGACAGGCTTACCAAGGTGGCACACTTTCTTCTATTTATAGTTGGACAGTCGACGGCACAGCTAGCAGAGATGTATCTCAGGCAGATCGTCAGACTTCACGGAGTGCCAGTCAGTATAGTATCAGACAGGGATACGAGATTCACATCGCACTTCTGGCGCAGTCTTCATCAAAGTTTGGGGACTCGTCTCAAGTTCAGCTCAGCATATCATCCGCAGACAGATGGGCAGTCAGAGCGTACTATACAAACTCTCGAAGATATGTTGCGGTCGTGTACCCTTGACTTTGGTGGTTCGTGGGAGGATCACCTGCACCTGGTGGAATTCTCGTACAACAATAGTTTCCAGGCCAGTATCCAGATGGCACCCTTCGAGGCTCTGTATGGTAGGAAGTGCAGATCCCCGTTAGCATGGGACGATGTCGGAGAGAGGCAGATGCTCGGTCCAGAACTGATTTCTCAGACGGTTGAAGTGGTCAGAAAAGTCGGAGATCACCTCCGAGTTGCTCAGGATTGCCAGCGCCATTGGGCCGATGCTCATCGGCGTCCCTTAGAATTTGCCGTCGGCGACCATGTATTCCTTAGGATCTCGCCTACCCACGGTGTCATTCGTTTTGGCGTACGGGGAAAGCTTAGTCCTAGGTATATAGGGCCGTTCGATATTCTGGAGCGAGTAGGCGATGTGTCCTATCGTCTCGCTCTTCCGCCGTCGCTAAGTGAGGTACATGATGTATTCCATGTGTCCCAATTATGACGGTACATCCCGGACCCGAGCCATATCCTGGATCATTCGAAATTGGTTGTTGGTACCAACCTTTCGTATGAGGAGAGGCCCGTGTCTATTTTGGACCGGAAGGAAAAGACGCTCAAGAACAAGACTATTAACTTAGTTCGTGTTGCTTGGGGTCATCACTCTCTAGGTGAGTCAACGTGGGAGCGTGAGGACGACATCCGATCGCGATATTCCTACCTGTTTGACTCGTGAGGTATAATGTCTTTCTTATGCCTTACGCTTTCCCTTCCTTGCTTGCATTGTATGATTGTATGATTGAACTGCTTAACGTAGCTTGCCTGTGCTTAGTATAGCTTGTCGTGGCAATCTCTAGCTCCTTGATTAAATTCCGAGGACGGAATTCTTTGAAGGTGGGTAGAGTTGTCACCCCCATTTCCTGTATTTCGTATTTGTACTCGTAATTGATTTTGGCACGTATTTTATTTTCTTGACTTGCAGATTTTGGTTTCTCGTAAATAGGTTTTGGACCATGGCTTGGTTTTATTTTGTGGAAGTTGGTTTGGTTTGGTTCATCATGAGTGGAACACTTTAACCTACACTCTACCCTCAACACAACACAACCACCCTCATTATATCTCCACCAAACTTTCTCTCTCCTCTTTACTCTCCATTAATTTTCTTCTTCTTCCTTCTTCCACACAACTCCCCAACCCATTAGGCAAGTGCACCTTACCATCAAATAAGCACCACTTTTTATTTGTCTATTAGCTAGATTAGGCCATGGAGAACAACTTTAGAACTTGACATTTTGTGATTTGGAGTTTCCTTTGTTCTAGATCTAGGTTTTTACTATTTTCGGATTTACATGGTTTTGATCTATTTAACTTTGATTTTTGTATGTTTTGATGCTTCCATGTGGAAGAGAATTCGATTTTACTCAAGTTAGAACTTTGAAAATCTAGATTTGGTTTTAATTTGGCTAAGTTATGAAGAATTGAAGTTCTTGGTGTTCTTAGACTTGCTCTCGGCCAGGAAGAACAGCCCTCTGCCTTGCACTTTTTAGCGCATGGCCGATTGCGCACCCCCGGCCTGTGCTCCTTAGCGCATGGCCGATTGCGCAATCACTTGGCCAGTGCTTTGCGCTGCGCTGGCGCAAGCTAGCCATGCGCAAGCCAGCCATGCGCAAAGTAACCCCTGCGCAATCGACCATTGCGCAATCCACCCCTGCGCAATCCTCCTGTGCGCAATCCATCTGCTGTGCCATCCACTCCTGCGCAGTTGGTACCCTGCGCAGCTCACTCCTGCGCAGTTGGTACCCTGTGCAGCTCACCCTGCGCAGTTGGCCTCCTGGCGCACTTGACTCCTGCA
This sequence comes from Iris pallida, assembly GCA_029216955.1. Lineage (NCBI taxonomy): Eukaryota > Viridiplantae > Streptophyta > Magnoliopsida > Asparagales > Iridaceae > Iris > Iris pallida. The sequence goes on from JANAVB010035107.1 coordinate 26,674, forward strand.
CAATCCAACCCCCCGACCCCTTGCGCAAACCATTGGCTCTTGGAGATTTGGTTTTATTTTCTTTAATCCTGGCTCTTCTATAGTCCTATATATATTGATACTGTATTAGATATTTTACGTCCATTTTATATCCTTACGCCTTTTGTCATGAACTTGATTTTTACTTAATAAGTTTGGATTGACCATTGTACTTGGCATAGTATGACAAGGACCTAGCATAACACGACAGTGACCCGTAGTGGTGCATTCCTGACATGACCAACCTGATATGACAGTGACCCGTAGTGGTGCACTCCTAACAAGCACCCTGACATAATTTATCTTGATAACTTGATAGTGGCCCGTGGCGGCGCACTCCTGACTTGACTTGACTTGTAACTTGTAATTAACTCGTATAATCAACTTGACACCGTGGGTGTTCCTGCTTGCTTGTTTGTACAATCCACTTGTCTTGTCTTGCATCATGTCTAGGACGCGACTTCCTGGGTACCCCGGCCAGGGACTCGCGCTAAATTGGATTAGGCTAATTATTAGATCAAACTAGAACATGGAGAATTCCCAGTCACAGGCAATCTCGTTATCTGGGCGCTTTAATGGACTTGTAGCTTGCCGACGAGTAGAGCACATTTCCAGCACACTGTCATGTGTTGCACCCTCTAAGTCACCTAAGGGTACATTTGTCTCCCGGGCAGTGTACCCACCTATAACTCTCAACCCGCGGAAGGATAACTGGATGGTCTGCAGGGCTTGGGACTGGAAATTCTCACTTGCATCTTGTTAGTAATTAGGCTTGTGATAACCCTAGTTAGTTAAAGTAGTAAGCCGTAGTACTTGCCTGGCCGATTGTGAATGAATGGTGTCCAGCTCTGTCTAAGTCTTGTCTAGCCCCTGCACCTGGAACTCTTGATCTTGATTGCTTTACTTATTTCTAACGATAAATGGGTAGAGACAGTGAGCTATTCAGGCGAAGGGGTACAATCCCGGTCCTTGTTTGGTTTAAGGATTGTAACCTGGCTCCCGGAATGGTTCCACGTCCCTAGTCGTTTATCGCCCTGTGTACTTTACTACTTGTACTTCTTTTATTTTCTGATATGCTGGCTTTGTTCTTATTTGTGGCCTCCTTTGTGGCACTTGCTCTTTCTGGGTTTGACCCAGCTGGTTTTGTGTGGCAAGATTTCGGAGCAGCTCCCGAGGATCTACCAAGCTTCCAGCCCAATGGTGACAACTAGACGGAACCCGGGCCAAGAGTGGGTTTTCCTTTTTGTTTCACCCACTTATATGTAAATTTATTCTTTTGAGGCGTTTAGCCGACGAGCATCTGTTAGTTCGATGCACATTTACTTACTGTCTGCCTATGGGCTGTAAACATGATTAACAAATCCTAGGGTTGATCATGTATGACTGAACTCTTGCTAGTCCTATCATTTTGTACGACTAGCTTCATGATCATCCAATATGTAATATTTGGGACGCCTTATATATATATATTTGATGCTCTAACATCTTGTAACTCTGTTAATTGCTTGAGATTGAGACAATAGGCTTGACCTTAAGAGACTGCTGGCTTGTAGTAAACCCTCATATCTAGACAGCCGTGACTGTATAGTTGAGATGTATTCTATTTCAATATACGTAGCTGGCTATGTCTGCCCCCGCTCTCCAGTATTCTGGTTCTGGGGCGTGACAAACTTTATTTAGCGACAAAATTTGTCGTTTTAGCGACGTCTTTATGCGTCGCTAAAACGACTTATTCTGGTAGTGACACTACAAGAAAATGCATATTCTGCGACATGCGGAATATGTAGCCGAAAGACAGATTTGTGTCGCCAATGAGTTTCTGCGACATATCTCGTTATGTCGCACGCATGTCGCCGTAGCCTTGTCTGGGAAAGTATACGGCGACATGAACACACCATGTCGCGGAAAGATACCCACTTTTGGCGACATCACACACATATTTTTTAAAATAAGTTTTGGCGACATGTGTCGATTATGTCGCAGAACGTTAGTACATTTGGCAACATAACACATGTCGGGGAAGAATAATTTTTTAAATGTATACGATATGACTTTCTGCTACCTAATTTGTGTGATGTCGCGAAAGCTATTTTATACTATTTATGTGTTAATTTGTTGTATGATTTTTTTTTCTTTTTGCATATATTTTTCAACATAAATATGCAAAAACCTTATTTCAAAATTAAATTACAAAGTAAAATTTCTATTAAAAGAACTTGATAACAAAGAACAAGAAGTTATAAACAAAACATGATATCCAATATAATATCATAAAACTGTTATCTCAAAAATAATCCATTAATGCAAATATCTTAACAATTTCAAGTAATTCATTCAACAAGACATGTAATGTATTCCACAAACGTATTGTATTCCAGCTTCGAAAAATATAATGTAGAAAAAAATATTAATTCATGTCTTCCGGAAAAAAAAATTGCTCGGGTCTCTTTCCAAAATTTTTGCATGAGTCTCTTCCCAAAAAATTTGCATGAGTCTCTTCCCAAAAAATTTGCCTAAGTCTCTTCCTAAAAAATTGACTTGTCGTTCATGTGATCCTGCAAAAAAAAAATTAAAGAAAACAAAATTGTAAGTAAAAAAAAATATACTAAAAGAATGAAACTAAGATTGAGAAGATGGGACACAATCAGCTTAAAGACAATCGATGCATAATTTACAGGATAACAAATGAATGAGGATGCCTACCATGAGGATAATTCACTACACCAAAAAGGGTTATTTGAAACGTTTAGCATTTTGGGCTTTGGAACAGTAAATAGGTGTTTCTAGACCTTGGAACACTTGTTAACTTTTCCAAACTACTAAACTGTTCCTAAAATTAAGTTGCTTAAAATTAAATAATTTTTTTATTTTTTAGAACATCATACGTCCTACTCATATGATTGATAGAAAAGTGTTCCAAAACTCTCTTTCATTCTAATTTCAATTGTACCCACCCGCACCCCCTTTTCTTCTGTTGCTCGCCCCCGTGCACCTATTACCTCTGTCAACAAGCGAAAGGCCACTACTGCCACATGTTCCACCATCGAATGTTATACTGTCAGAAACCTTCTGATTTTGGTCCGGTAAATCCATTTCTCTCCTTCTTATTCTTCTAATTTCTCTTTTATTGTCTTCCTTTTTGAGCAATTTCAGAGAAGAAGAATAAACAGTGGATTCGATTTCTAGGGTTTAAAAACCCTTTAAATTCTTTTGGTACATATCTAATCTCTATATATAGGATTTTTTAATCTCAGTTTGGTAATTTTTGGAGTTATTGATTTATGGTCGGATTGTCATTCTCTTCAGATTTTGGCTAAAAGTTGTAATTACTAAAATAGGGTTAGGGTTAAGGTTAGGAAACATACGCATTGGTTTTCTTCAACTTATGCATTGGTTAGGAAACATATGCATTGTCGTTCTCTTCAGATTTTGGTCCAAGTACTGTCCAAGTACACGTTGGAGCCAAAGTCAATTACTAAAGATTCAATTTCTGTAATATTTGCCTTTGCTTTGTTTCCAAGTACTGTGTAGGAAACATATGCATTGGTTTTCTTTCTTCTCTAAATTAGGGTTAGGGTTTCGATCTTCAACTCCAGGTGACTTTAGTAGTAGATTTCTTCTATCCTTTATGATTTTAGGGTTTTTATTCTGTAAAATAGGGTGCTAAATTGTTGTCTCTGGACAAAATTAGGGTTTTATTTTGTTGATACTTAGAATTTTTGAATCCATGAGTTATTTCTTAATTGTTCATTTCTTTGGTAGTAAAGATTCTATTTTTGGAATATTTAGCTTTGTTTTCGTCCAAATATGCAGGAAACCTATGGCTTAATTGGGATGATAAAGGAAAATTTGCAGAATCGTCAACTTGGGTATTATATTTTTTACATGATTTATGATGTGCTCCATGCCTTTGGGGCTGGTTAATGGTTTTCGCTGTTCAGAATCAGAAACACAATCCCTTTTGCTTCGCTGGTCAAGATAGTTTGGGTTATATGCCCAATTACTTATGCTCAAATAAATCATGATTTCTGTAAATCTTTACTCAAGAAACAGGCTAGACCTAACCTCATAGGTAACACCGACACCCCTACTTTTGACGACCCTTTCCATGGTTTTTGATATTAACATGACAATGAGATGTTCTCTAGAGAATATATCATAAGCTACAGTTTATGTTGCATAGACACAGATAAGATACGACATGATAACAACAAAGCGACACAGAACCTATCTGGATTATGAGCTTTATCTAGCAAAATACATGTATCTAAGTAAAAATTCTTAGCTATTTACTTGATAAATGCATGCCTAATCTTTTTCTTTGCTCAACCAGATCCAAGTAAGACAATATACATATCATTGGTCTCTTTGGAAAAAATTGAGCATGAAGGTTGACATATCCATTAGTGTCATCAGCACTGGTAATTGGTGGAATACGCGGCCTTCTCCAAGCCTTGTTCCTTTTTTCTGAACCATTTCCTAGCTTGAACTTCATGGTATGAAATCTATAAGTAGATTCTGAAGCCTACAATTTTACCTGTCAAGTTGTTCTCACCTAATAATTAGTAGGATCAAAGGAAGCTCAACTTCTTAATTATATTTTAATGCTCATGAAACCTATTGACAAGCCCTAAGATGCCCTAAAGATAGTGAAACCTTGGCAAAGAGGAAAGTATAAAATGGAGTAAGAATTGTAAGCAAGACTGAACCTTTTCATCACTTCTCGAAGGAGATAGTGAACTAATAGGGATTGTGTTTGCAATTATGTTATGCTCCACATTTCCATTAGGCATAATATACTCAGGGGTCACCAAGGTGATACCCCTGTCGATTCCCTCCTCGATCATCATTTTCAGTTAAGCTGCAGGCTCTGCAAGAATGTGGAAGAACTGATGTGAACGGGAGCATACATAATTATAAACACCGGAGAAACAAGTGCTCAAGCACTAGTGATTATTTTCACTTATAGGGTGTCTAACAATTTGCAACTATATTTTTAGTATCATAAAGCATCTTCTTCCCATGCTAATAATAACTGAATGAATGAAAACGCTCATCAAACCTATAGATTCCTTTGCAAGCCAATTTACTGGAGGAAGAAGGCATTTCGTAAAAGTCAACAATTGGACAAGAAACCTAAAATTGGACCTCATAAAGCCATAAAATAGTTTAGGGTATCAAGTTGAAAAACTGAAATAGTTGAGTTATGAATAAGCCATAAAAAATAACGATATTAAAAAAATCATTGCAAGTTAATATGATTTCAGACATAAGCTTGGGATTACAGTGCAACTTATGATATAAAATGTCACTCCGGCTTTACTTCAGCATAAGATTTCAAACAAAAGGATTATTTTACACAACTTCACTCGATTTGCTAAACTATGTTATACAACAAATAACAGTCCCAAAAGAAATCCAATAAGATGTGAAAGATTTTGAATTTTAGAGTTCAAATTTTGGTAACGAAAAATCTGCAGCATGGACACTAGAAAAGTCGAGTCTCGTGCCCGTGTCGTGTTGTATCATATATGTACTATTGAACATGGTAGGAACTCTCATAAATACACAAGGATGTGTCAAGTTTGATGTCATGCATATATCTCCGTATTATTATTGAGCTGTGTCAGCATTTGTCTCCTTGCAACATTGTGAACAACCAACACTTTCCGAGTACTACATCAATATGAGAAACCCTTTCAGTACTAAAGCCATAGTATATCCCCCAACTGTGGAAAGAAACGCCATATCCTATAATCAGTACAAGATAAATAGGTAACAACCAAGCTGATACTTCACAGTTTATAAAACTTAGATGCCTGCATTTTTGTAAAACTTAGATGCCAGTATTTTAAATTTTGCATACCTCTTATTGTATGATTGATTCCCTTCTGTTGCCTGTTGCATGCACAAGGTTAAGATTGCACCAGTTGGGCCTTGTGATCCTTTGTCCTTGTCAACCTGTCAAATAGTAAGTTTCGGCTCCTTGTAACATGTTAAAAGAAAATGTACTTTCAGTCAAATAAATTGCCTTACTCAATTATATAAAGCACCAGCTGTGACGATATACCTGTTCTCAGAAACAAAGAGCTTTAGAAATGGAATGGCAACTACTTGGTGTATCAACTTAAGGGAATCTTTACGGCAATATTAACTTACATCGCCCACTGCATCCCATGTTTAGCGAAAGCAGATGAAATTGGTGTGTCTGGATCCATGGCAAAATATGGTACCATGCCAACAACAACAACAGATACCATCATATATAAGAAGCAGCATACAGACAATGACGATGCAATACCCCATGGCAAATCACGTTGAGGATTTTTTACCTGCAAGAATAAACATAGTAAGCATTATGAAGGATAGTCAAAGAAATTATCAATCAGAAAAGTCAAATCCAGCATCTGAAATTTCTGGTAATCAGTAAACAGTATGAACTCAATAGTCAGCTAATTGCAACCACAAGTCATACCTCCTCAGCAGTGCTAGCAACTGAATCAAAACCAATGTATGCAAAGAAGACAGTTGCTGATCCAGCAAGTATCCCATTTACTCCATAAGGAAAGTATCTGAGAGCCAAAATGAACTTAGAGGTAGTAGCCATACGAAAATCACCAAATGAGGTTCAACAGGTTACCCTTACCCGCTTGTCACACTATATCCCACCCAACCAGTCTAAAATCCAATATATCCACCAGCAATGATGACAAATAACATGACAAAGACATTTAATGTCGTGACAACAGATTGTACAAATGTACTCTGCATAGGCAAACACCAAAGTTAAAACTTTTAAAGATACCAGAAAGCAAGAAAAACAGTAAACTTTGCATCAATAAAAAGCTCTTATCTCCTTTATCCCCACACATAGCAGACCAGTGACGATTAGTACAAGAACAGCAGCACATGGATCAACAACAATATCAAGCCATGGAATTTGAGCACGTGCTAGGAAAGAAGGTAAACTGTCTGGTCCACCAAAAAACAAGGCCTAAAACAACAAAGAAATGTGGAATAAAGTAAAATAGCACATCCAGATACAGCATTTCACATCTTCAACTCTAAACTTAAAAGTTTTCTAACTTTGAAGGGCATTGCCAACGAGTTACTTGACTAATGCTAATAAGTAAGCTGGCATGACTAGAATTTGGGCAAGGGAAACATTAATATATGGCCAAACAGGAAACTTACATTAATTATGTTGAAGATGACCAAATTCTGCAAGGAATCAAACCTGAACATGGAATTTCTAAATAGCTCATCCTGCCAATTAATATGTCAAAGATGACGCAAAGGCCACCGTTCAAGTCACATCCATTCAGAACAATGATACTCAAAATAAGGATCAAGTATCCAATTTGCTGCAGTCTAACCTATTGAACTAAATAATTTATCCAAAACCCAAAAGTCAATGATCAAGATCTTCACTGCTACATAGACTCAAACATGTGCATGAAAAAAATTCCATAAGGAAACAACAAAGGAAATAATTACAGGGGGAGGTTCTGATTTCAGATACTTGTAATAACTAACACATCAATGGTTCCTGGAGAGAATTTGGTTGATGCAGTGCAACTTCAGATGACTGAAGCTTCTAGCTAGAATTTATAGTAGCATTCCCCACAACGACACTGGAGCTTCTAATGGCAGTATTTAAAACCAACCGCGTAACCTAGTACTAGTAGGTATTTCTCGTGTGAGATACACTCTAAAAGCACAATAGCATGCTTGGACTGACTAAATTATAAACCATGGTTATGAATTGTGCCTCCAAATGATAACTTGGATGTTTCATATATCAGACTGATATTTACAATCTAAAAGCATACTACCATACTTGGACTGACTAAAGTATAAAACATGATTATGAATTGTGCCTCCAAATGATAACTTGGATGTTTCATATAGAAAATTTGCACGGCTTTGTTACTTAATGGGAGCAACGCCACAGTCATCAGATATGAGTAGATTATCAGATTAATCGTGGACAGAACTTCAAGATGGAGGCAGGCATACTAGAATGGAAATACACATACCAAGTTTGGGGTTATCCCCCATGCCACAGCTGAGCCACCAATTGTATATTCCAGTATTAGTGCCCAACCAATTAGCCATGCAACACTGTCAAAAGAAAATCGCACTTACAGTAAGCATTCTCACTTCCATCAACAGGAACTACTGACAGTATATTTTAGTTTTTCCTACACATCTACTCTGAAATTTGTGTCAACAAGCATTGTAGCGAATAAAAAACATGATACTTAGAAAGACAAAACAAATAAAATGATATCTTTATATCATAAGCAATTACCCTTCTCCAACACAAATATATGAGTAATGGTAGGCGCTGCCTGCAGAAGGGCAACGACTTGCAAGCTCAGCGTAGCAGAATGCCCAAAGTGCAGCAGCTATTCCAGCTATTAGGAAGGAAAGGGTCAGCGCTGGTCCTGCGTGCTCTCTTGCCTTTACTCAATTATATAAAACCCAAAGAAATGTCTTCAAGCAATATCTTAACCTTTCTGGAACATAGAAATCTCCAAATCCCCATCAATTACAGTGAGGACTGACTCAATCAACAAAGACTCGATTTTGGCAACAACAAAACCCTAACCAACATCCCACGGTACAAAGTGTCCTAAAATTGAACCAATCCATGAATAAAAACTACAAACAAACACCAACTAACATCAAAATCTCTAAAATAAACCTCCATGAGCAACAACGTCAACTGTGTCCAAAAAAATACATACTTAGAAGTAAAACTAAAGAATCCAAATTATAATAAATAACATAGACTAAAAGTGGCATAATTTGTAAAAGTATGGAATAAAAAAGTGATCAGTATTCCATCAGCATACTTAAATTACATCAATAACAAAAGACTACCAGTAAACACTAATTACCATCAAATTTTCAAACCCAAAAAAAAACCCCCTCCATGAGCAATAAATTAGAACAAGCACAAATTTCGTTCGATCACAATATCCCAGCCTCATAATCAACAAAAGAAACAATCTTGGCTACAAAAAACCCTAATCGACATTCCCAAATCCCCAAAAGCATAACCTCCAGCCAATCCAATAAACCCTAATTACAACAAAATCTCCATGAGCAACAAAATACAAACAAGTCATAGTTGGAGGGGGGAACGGATATTTTATTTTTACCTATAGAATCCGAGATCAGGAGCTTCATCCGACCCGGAGGAGCTGTCGCTCGAGGCCGAATTGGCCGCAGACCCGCCACCCGACAGCCCGTTGTCGTGGGCCACAGAGGGGAGCGGCGAGGAGAGACAGGGGCGGGGCAGATGGTGGCCGTGGGGCGCTGGAGCCGGACCCGACTCGCCGCGGCACCCGTCACCGCAGGCTGTGGAAACATCTTTCTTCTTGTATTTACTTCGATAGAGTGAACACAATGTTTGGGGGTTTTTTATTTGAGGGTTTCATTTGTAGGTTTTTTAAGGTTATTATTAATTATAAAAATTATTCCCTACATAGCTACATGTCGCCAAAAATTAATTAACTTTTTGCAGCAAGTGAATGTATGTCGCTGAACATTTATTATCCTTTTGCGGCATGTAGATGTCGCAATATGTAGAGAATTTTTTGGCGGTTCTTATTTTTGGTTTCCCTCTCGTAAATTTTATCTGGATTCTGCGACATACCAAAATTCATGTCGCCAATACATATAAAATATAGCTTTTGGAGACATAATAGACCCTATGTCGCTAAAATATGTTGCTAAAAATGCAATTTCTTGTAGTGTGAAGACTGTCAAAATTCTGATAGCCCTTGTGCACTGAGGGACTGCCAAAATTTTGGCAATCCACAGACAAAGTTTTGTCGTTAGAAATACAAGAACTTGCTACTCCCGCAATGTACTCGATTGCGGGAGTCGTCCATTGTTAAGCATCCTATGGGATGACCACATACAATACTAAGTAAAATACTAAAGAAGAATCAATTAAGAGAGAGCCATCGTTGTTTGAGCATATTGAATAGAGTTTAGAGCAAGTAGGTTTAGGTACCGTGATCGAGGAGGTGGTCGGTTCAAACAGGAAGAGTGGCAATTCAAAAACAAGGAAAAAAAGGTCTATGGACACCATCGAGGGGATTGATAAATTTTTATGTTGTCGAGCTACATACATTAATCAATTTTTGAAAGAGGCACGGATACATATGGTCGATGGTTGACACTCCAATGGATGGTCATTAGAGATTCATGCACTTGCAAGACATTTGGGATATTCCCAGAATGGCTGGTGGAGACAACTTAGAGAAGAGTTATTTCAAGAGTTAGAAACTCATCTTCCTTTCTACACCAAGATACACATTGAAGAAATTGTATATTCATGCATGTATGTAAATAGTAAATATCACATTTGATCGTAAATATCACATTAAATAAGAATAGAGTGAGGGCAAAGTTACTGTACGTGCGAAAGAGTCATGCAATCCGACATTGCCCCGAAGCCTTCGTGGAATGCAGCTCCAAGCTCGTTATAAATGTATGTCAATATACCGTTACCGTAAAAAATCTCTTCAAAGTGATCGACATCATTGACTTCCTAAACATGCTTTGCATGTGTATAGTCGTTTCGGACTTGTCTGGAATGTCGACACACCCACATTCCACAGACCTCTCTCATTCTTCCACGAGTTCTAAGTCTCCTACATCATCGTCACTTGCATACCCTTCAGCTCATCGACTGAAATTTCAATGGAATACTATAGGACTTTATAAAGTAGGGAAGGGACATCAATTGATCCACATCGTCCCAAATAGTCGGAGGCATATCTCAGGTACTCATTATATGTGTGTCATTCTGTCATATTCTTTTACTGTGCATCATAATTTTAGCATATACTTTCAATTTCAATATTTGATGCACATCGTCCAGGTAATTGTCATCTCCCCACTTGGGAGATGGAAGGTACTAGTCTTCGGATGCCACCTCTTGACGAATGCGAAAATTAATGAATACATCGTCCACCCTTGTGCATAGAAGAATGCTATGTATTTACTGTCAAAATTCTGACAGCCCTTGTGCACTGAAGGACTGCCAAAATTTTGGCAATCCACAGACAAAGTTTTGTCGTTAGAAATACAAGAACTTGCTACTCCCACAACTACTCGATTGCGGGAGTCGTCCATTGTTAAACATCCTAAGGGATGACCACATACAATACTAAGTAAAATACTAAAGAAGAATCAATTAAGAGAGAGCCATCGTTGTTTGAGCATATTGAATAGAGTTTAGAGCAAGTAGATGTAGGTACCGTGATCGAGGAGGTGGTCGGTTCAAAAAGGAAGAGTGGCAATTCAAAAACAAGGAAAAAAAGTCTATGGACACCATCGAGGGGGTTGATAAATTTTTATGTTGTCGAGCTACATACATTAATCAATTTTTGAAAGAGGTACGGATACATATGGTCGATGGTTGACACTCCAATGGATGGTCATTAGAGATTTCATGCACTTGCAAGACATTTGGGATATTTCCATAATGGCTGGTGGAGACAAGTTAGAGAAGAGTTATTTCAAGGGTTAGAAACTCATCTTCCTTTCTACACCAAGATACACATTGAAGAAATTGTAGGAGGCTTGTTGACTAGCATTCCATGTACAGATCCTATTGTTGGTGAAGACTATTACATGTCGTTGCCATCTATTGAATTTATATTCGTCGACAAATATACGATACCAATTGTATATATTACTTTCAAATACAATGAACCATACCTTCTTTCATATGTGTGCTCTGCCGGTCGACCACAGACAGACACTCTATGTGCTATAGGATATGTTGGATAGCACTTTGGCGTCCCAAGATTTATTGGTCATTCACATGTTCATTCACATGTTTTTTTGTAATATCGTCAAGGGCCAACCTTATTGCAGGCATTGTCTGCTTGAGTTTGGCATCTTTCTTACTTGGTCTCCATCTGCACATCCTAGGAAGAGACTCCCCAAAATCTTTGTTGAGTGTAGCCTATTTTTATAAAAAAAAAAGTGCTGGTATACCGACGCATGTACGTAAACAGTAAATATCACATTTGATCGTAAATATCACATTTAGAGTGAGGGCAAAGTTACTATACATGCGAAAGAGTCATACAACCCGATATTGTTCTGAAGCCTTTGTGGGATGCAGCCCCAAGCTCGTTATAAATGTATGTCAATATACCGTTACCCTAAAAAATCTCTTCAAAGTGATCAACATCATTGACTTTCTAAACATACTTTGCATGTATAGTCGTTTCGGACTTGTCGTTTCGGACTTGTCTGGAATGTCTGAGACACCCCAAGACTTATAACACATTACACAGACCTCCTCATTCTTCCACGAGTTCTAAGTCGCCTACATCATCATCACTTGCATACCCTTCAGCTCATCGACTGAAATTTCAATGGAATACTATAGGACTTTATAAAGTAGGGAAGGGACATCAATTGATCCACATCGTCCCAAATAGTCGGAGGCATATCTCAGGTACTCATTATATGTGTGTCATTCTGTCATATTCTCGTTACTGTGCATCATAATTTTAGCATATACTTTCAATTTCAATATTTGATGCACATCGTCCAGGGTAATTGTCATCTCCCCACTTGGAAGATGGAAGGTACTAGTCTTCGGATGCCACCTCTTGACGAATGTGAAATTACATTGTCCACCGTCCGACATGACTACTTGGCTAAAAAGTGCAGACCGGTGGCTACAACTTGGTTCTTGACATAGTCATCCATGTCTTCCAAGTCCTATGTCTGACACTTTTCTCATGATTAATGATTCGCAGTAACCATTCTGTCACTCGAAAAATAGACAGGTGAAATGAAGTTAAAACCAACAAATTATAATTTCGGAAATTAAAAAAAAATTGTAAAACAAAGGCAAATGCAAAAGATGATTTACTATGCACTTGCATTGTGGTTCCATATCTGATATGCAATGTGGTCCTTGAAAGATTTCAGGACAAACTAATCATTTGAACAAGTCTCAATAGAAGGTCTGGCGTGGAACGGAAAATTTCATGAGAAGCAAAAAAATTTACAAAAATTGCGTAAAAGAAAATTGTAAAATGAGCGCAATCGCGCCCAAAAATAGGGCGAGGTCGTCAAAATTCCTCCTTAATCCCATCCCTTCTTTCTTAATCTTTTCTTATCTTGTCTTAATCTTTTTTAATCCGGATTAATTAAAAAAGTGCGCCCATAAAAAAGGGCGCCAAAATTCATTCTCCTTAATTTTTTTAATCCGAATTAATTGAAAAAGCGCGTCCATAAAAGGGGCGTCAAAAAAACGCGCCCTTCGTTAGGACGTGAAATTTCAAAAGCAACAGTGTACTAACTAATGTAACAGTGTACTAACTAATGTAAATTTATATACAACAGTGTACTAACTAATTGAGTGGGGTTCAAAAGCAACAGTGTACTAACGATTGAGTGGGGTGAAAAAGGATATGACTTAAAAAAACAGACAAAAGCAACAGTGTACTAACTAATATAAATTTATACAACAGATGTGTTAATTATGCTTAGGTCTTTGACATACAGTTACTAGGATGGCACAGCACAGCCGAGTCGCGTGGGGTAAAATTTCACGCCCTAATGAAGGGCGTGTTTTTTGGGCGTCAAAATTTTTGGACGCATTTTTACGCCCTTTTCTACGTCCTATTTTTGGGCGCCCCTAATTTGGACGCGACTGTGCTCATTTTACAATTTTTCTAAATTTTATGTCTTTTACGCAATTTTTGCAAATATTTTGCTTCTCATGAAATTTTCCGGGCATCGAAACAAGTCTTTTCATCCTGTCTTTCCATCTGTAGTTGCCTTCATTGGCTATAGCCTATAGGCCTCTTCTTCGTCATCATCAAAAGAAGTTGAAAAAGGAGATGAATGAGGGGTAAAGTGCATTTAAACCCTCCTTAGATGTCACGAAAATGCAAATAAAAACTCGTTGATCCGAAAAACCCAAAAGATTACGAAAATGCTCAAATCACCCCCTCCGCTAACTTTTCTGTTAAGGGGTTAAAATAGGGTTGTTTTGACCATTTTATCCCTGGGCTATCTAATATTAACTTGTTAAAAACGGTTAGTTCTAAAATTATTTTGTTAAAAACGGTTACGCAAAAATACTTGTTAAAAAGTGGATAAATATTAACAAAGAAAAATGGTCTTTGCTAGTAAAATTATTTATTAAAATTATTTTAATTAATATTAACTTGTTAAAACGGTTAGTTCCGTCAAAAAAGTGGATACATATTATTTAAAATTATTTTGTCATAAATTATTTTTTATTTAACAAATATATAAATATTTTTGGGAAAAACAAAACTGATAAATACAAAAAAAAATCAATTCTTAAAAAATAGAAATGATGAAAAACTGGAAAAACAAATACCAAATAAAAACAAAAAAATACTATTAAAATATGGAAAAAAATAAAAAATAGACAAAATATTCCAAAAAAAAAAAAAATGAGGATAAATCTTAAACAATGAAAAAGACAAAAACAAAAACTATACAAATTTGAAAATAAAGTCACTCTTAAAAAACTAGAAAAGATTATTAAAAGATGGAAAAAAAATGAAATAAGAACTAAAAAATGGAAACAAAAAACAAAATATTAAAAAGATTATTAAAAATAACCTCCCGTTCTTAAAAAGATAGAATTCTCATGCTTGACGTCATTTTCAAAAATAATATCATAATCTAAATAGTAGGTTTTCATCTTAAATTTTTTCTGGAAAAAAAAAATTCTTTTAACAAATGTCCGGTTAGTCCTGAACTATCCAGCCATTTAACTTAGGACATGTTTGGTAAACCGTATTTGGAGCTAGATAACTGTAACTAATATTATATTATTTAATATTTTATAATAATTATAATCTTAATTAATAATTATAATCTTAGTTAATAATTTATTAATTACAATTTTATTATAATATTAATTAATCATAATTTAATCATAATTATAATTATAGTTAATATTTTATATATTATAATAATTTTAATTAATAATTTAGTAATCATCATTATATCATCATTATAGTCTTACTTAATAATTTATTAGTCATGACTATTATCATATTATTTATTTATTAATTCTAACTAAAATTGTAAATCTTGGTACAAATTTATTTTCATCACATGTATTACTTAAACAAATAACTTAAATATACTAAACGTGTCAAAAATTCAAAAATAAATTGTAAAACATGTATGTCGAAGCATGGTCCGGTTTCTCATCCTCCCATAATAAAAAATTACAAGAATTTTTTGGAAATTTGCACTCCCGTATACATCTTCCAGGATTTGTTGGTGTCAATAAAGTTTTCAATGGGCTAATTAATCCACAATAGCAATAAATTGTTCTTCCATAATTTCTATTTGGACGTCTTGAGAAAAAAAGGAATAAGTAAAAAAAGCTTCAAACATTAAATGAGAGCAAATAAGTAAAAAAAAATGGAATATAAAAAAAAAAATTTGCAGTTGGATTTGAGATCTGTAGGTAAAAAACTTCAATACATTAAATGAGAGCAAATAAGTAAAAAAAAAAGGAATATAAAAAATTAAATATTATTTTTCCTTCCAACCAACCGGTCAAAAAATAGAAAATATAAAGCTTAGGTTTTATGTTTCAAACAAACATTCATATATATTGAGAATGAAAGAGAGCCAGCAGCAGCCACAATATAAGCATTAGGGATATTTTGGGTAGTGCACATTTTTTTTCCAAAATATGGGCTCTAACGGCAACTTCTAACGTCATTTTGACGGAAAGGGACTTTCCGAGCAAAAACGGTTTTGGGAGGTGCAAACTGCTTAAGTTTTCTAAAAAGTCTTATTTTGCGAACGATGCAACTCTATGCAATGGCTATAGCCTATAGGCCTCTTCTTCGTCGTCATCAAAAGAAGTTGAAAAAGGAGATGAATGAGCTATCTTATTTGAATGGGTATCGTCGGTACATGGTAGAAGTGACCTACCCGTAGAGGCCGCTACCAACTCTCTTATGGTAATAGGTACTTTTCTTGTCCGCTCTTTTTTTCGTGCTCTCTGCTCCTTCCGACTTGTTCCTTCGAGGAATTTTTTTCCTCTGTCACCTTGGCGACTACAAGAAAGAGAGATGATAATTCAATCTGTAGGTGAATAAATGAAACATACACACTTAAGGAATGCAACCCCATTCCCAACCTTAACCGGATCACTCAGGACTACCTGGATATGCACATAACTGCAAAAAAAATGGCAATCCATTGCATAGAGAGGACTATCAAAATTTTAACAGTCCATAAAACAAAAGTCAAACTCTGAAAGTGACAAATTTTTGGTAGTCGTAGGATTGTCAAAATTTTGGCAATCCTAAACATATCCATCACTGCCAAAATTTGGCACTTCTCCATCGTCCCAAATTGTATTGTTTCAATTTGAAACTTCAAAACTACATTTATAGAGTTTAAAACTTCAAAATAATGCCTTAGTGGGCTATCTACTACGAAAGTATTAAAAGGACGTACACAAGAATCTAATAATCTAAACAAAAAAATTACATTTGAAAAAAGTAGAATCTTAACAACAATTTTTTTAATTTCAATTGATGAAATTTTAATTTGATTGTATAGGATTCTTGGTTCTCAACATCTCCATTGCGAAGATTACGGTTGCAAGAGGAAGAAGAAGAATAGAGAATTTTTTTTTTCAAAATAGTCGCAAAAGAATTTTTGAGAAGTGACTATTGAAAATGTGTTCCCCGTGAGAAAACGTATACATTACCACTTCACACAGGTTGGATCCCCATTTTGTTAATTGAGAGTTGGCTGTACAAAACATAAAAAATTAAAATAAAAAAAAATCTTAATCGCCTTGAAAATTGTGTATGCACTAGTCCGGATTCAAACCTATGAACGGGATAGCAAAATATAGAAACTAGCATATACCCTCACTATTTTAAAAAACTAGCAAATACTCTCATTCCTTCGTAAACCAGCCAAACTTTTGGTCAAATAGGGGTATATCTTAAAATTTTAGGAAATTTTTGACTTTCATCCCACTTGTTAATATGAATTTGTACTTACATCCCACTTTTTATCACGAAAAGTATTTATTTTGTCACGAAAAATATTCGTTTTGTCACGAAAATTTTTTCATAACAAAAAGTGGGATGTAAGTCAAACAAAATTAAAAAGTGGATGCAAGTACAAAAGTGGGATGAAAGTCAAAAATTTCAAAATTTTATTTGTTCCATACAAAGGAATCGAGGCATTTGCTATTTTTTTTTAAAGTTTGAGCATATGCTAGTTTCTATATTTTGAATGGAAACATTTGCCAAAATCTCTCTATTAAATCTCTTGCTCTATTCTCAAACTCCAGAGTTATGACGAGGGCTAACTTTGCACCCTGGAAAGTCCAAAAAATACCAACTCTACTTCATCTACAAACTTTTTCCTCAAATTAAATTGGGCTAATTAGCCGTTTAGACCCTAGATTTTATACCAGTATAGAGTTTAAACCTTGAGATGTCCAATTGAAAAGTTAGATCCTGAATTTTATTTTTGATTTACATTTTCCCAATATACCTGCATTTGTACCATGTGTTGGTTTTGTCCTTGTTCTCATGTTCGGGATAATAGGAAAAAGTAAAATAAAAATAAAAACACAGGGTATAAACTTTCCAATTGAACATCTCAAGACTTAAAACTCTAAACTAGTATAAAACTCAGGGTCTAAACACTAATTAGCCCAATTAAATTATGCGAACCAATTTTCCTCGATGATCTCTGTGGGATCAAAACTTGGATTGTTTTCTACATGCCACTTACAAAGTGTGCAGTCCATAACACTACAAGTTGGAAAATAATGCAGCATGTTTTCCTATTCTAACATGTGTAGTTTCAGTGTATTAAGAGAAAAGACAGGTCTCATTCACATCTTAGCTTCATCCTTGAAAGTCCAAAAAAATCAATGTAAGAAAAAGAAGAAAAAAAAAGAAAACAAGGCAAACTTGGGAGATCCATCCATTAGAAGTCGTCGGCCTTGTCCTCTCTCATGATCCTTTTCTATTGTACATTAGCTAGGATGTGTATAATCCTCAGGTCCAATCCAAATATACACAGCTCAAGATCAAAGTCACAGCATCATCGATCCTCAAGCCAACTTTCACTGCATCTTCGAGGCAAATAACTGACATCCACCAGTAAAAATAAAAGACTAATAATATTGAAATTTGTATGCATAAAAGAACTGACAGAAGTTTTATAGTAGTTGTGGATACACGCCAACCTTCTCTAAGAAAATTATTGAGTGGAACGACCTCACCACATGACAGTTACCATGTGTTATTATACTATCGGACGAGTTTATCATTCACCACTCCCAGGTGGTTGGACGAAGAAATCATTCACCACTGCCACGTGAATAAATTTTCCTTCTCTACGGATGCCAAATACCTTGCAATGCACTGATAGGTAAACCCTTTATAATCACACAAATTAAGTTTATGCAACCAACCAAGCAGAAATTGCCAACAAGAACGCTAACGTTGTACTAACAATACAATATACAGCAGAAAGGTTGCTAGGCTGCATGCAAGACAGTCAAAAGAAACAGAGCCCTCCGGGACTTTCTATGACACAAGGTAATGTAATAGTATCAAATAATTCATATATGAGTTATATTAAGAATGTTACGCAAAGAACTTATGTAAGACAGCAAGCAATGGTCTGTTGCTACTAAGGAATGGGTCCGAGAACCACATATATTCTAATTAATCAGACTCCTAAAACAAATAGTAGGAAGGATTTTTTCACTCTCCTTCGTTAGCAAGTCTATGGTGCCAACTACGCAAGCTTGGAATCAAATGATTGGTGGATCGTGGTGTATGTCACAACACTACTGTCCTATATATAAAAACCCTGATCCTCTTACATTTGTGTCTTTCAAGAACAATAACCAAGTGTCAAGATAACCAAATCAATCAAATATAAACAGGACGGATAAGTTCAAAAGTCAAAACCATCCAGGTTCGAGGGGAAGAACAATGGGGACAAGTACAATGGATCTTTGATCCAAGATACATTTCATGAAATTACGACAGTCACCAAACCCGCATCATATTTCTCTCCCAGTTAAGAGAATAGCGG
Source organism: Iris pallida (assembly GCA_029216955.1). Lineage (NCBI taxonomy): Eukaryota > Viridiplantae > Streptophyta > Magnoliopsida > Asparagales > Iridaceae > Iris > Iris pallida. The sequence goes on from JANAVB010035107.1 coordinate 45,835, forward strand.
AGTTTGGAATTTATGCCTCCTGCCTAGGGTGCCATTTGGCAGCAACAGTTCAGATATGGTTATTACATATCCACATTTGTTTTCCGATAACGAATGTTTTCAGAATAAAAAGCCATATTCAGTAAAAATCCAGATCCAGGATATGGATAAAGCAAATATGAATATGAACTAGATATAATAGATTTTTGGGGAAAATCATGTTTACTTCTCAATTGAATGATTTCGTATAGGTTTAGTTACATATTAATTAATTATGTCTGAGTATTGATATACACTTCCTATGTAATAGGTTTAGTAGCCTAGTGCTACAAGTTATGTTATACAGACACAGAAAAATGACATCCGTATCTGTATTGTGTCCGTCCATATCTGTATTAATGCAACATAGGTTACAAGTCAAAGAAAAGTATTATTTATATTAATATGATTGATATACTTTTATAGGTATCCGGATATTCGCATCCACAGGAAGTGGAATCAATCGGATCCAAAAATAATAAACTATATCCATTATTCGGATCCGGATCCAAGCTGGACAATGGATCCAAATACAGCCCTACTTCTGCCATAATATGCACTATTAGGAGTTGAGACAAAGTTATGTGCTATTAGTCGAGTGTTATTAGGGGTTGAGACCTTATTATGTGCTAACTCAAAAGGGCTTCTACTTTTAAGATAAACCGCATTCTACTTTAGCTTGCAGTGTTTTACAATATCTCATTTTGTAGATACATTTGCACTTCTAAAATTTCTCTTTGAGAAGTAAATGTTGATATATAAAATTCAACTTTCTGTCCACTATTCTGGTGTCACAACCAATCTTTTTCTTTCCACCTTAACTCCAGCCCTTTCAGGAATTTGACTTCAGCATCTCAATTCAGGTTTAAGCAGAGATCTTCAATCTTACTATTTGGCGGTAATGTTACCTGGCGCAGCTTGATCTCATAAAGCTTTGGCCATAACTTCCTGTCACTGCCATGTAGTACATAGAAGAGATGATGTGATCAGTTGGGTGTCATGAATTCCAACAGAAAGCAGAAGACCAATACCAAACAGGCATAACAAAATTCCTAGCTGTGAACAAGGTAGGAGACATACCAAACAGGCGGCTGTTTTTCTTCATCCCAAGCTATACCATTTAGAACATCAATACCCTGGAATTTGTGTAATATTAGCATATGGTAGCCCATGATTAAGATGTAAAATTATACTTGATATATATACATAAGGAGCTTATAGATGTAGAAATACGTAAGGTAACAATGATGCTGATAAATAGTTGAACTAGTTTTACTCGGCATCCACATTTTAAACTTGGAAGCGTGTAAAAGATTGCATGTGTATGCGCAGTGTTAGAGGTCGGGTTCATGTGTGTGCCATACGTTCTGTGCTAGCATGGTTTGCATAAATGTGTGCGAGTCATATAGGCTTGCAGGTTGATATTTATGGTAAACTACAACAAATGTGTTCCCACTAGCTATCAAGCTATTTAGCAGTTAAGAAGTTAGACGGTATCTGAAGATTGGATATCTTGCAAGGCTGAAACTAAGGGACCCATGACTTTTCGGAAAGATAATATCATGCATTGGCTTTACAATTTCATCTTACTCTTCTTTCTCTTCCTTTTGTTTTCTAGTCAGGATACAATGCAAGATCTTATAAGAGCATTTACCAAATATGTAGTACTATTAACATGTCCATCTATAAACTTTCTAGTATTACGGTTAAGGAGTCATTTCTATATGGATTCTCTAGAGTACAGTAAAGTAAATCCATAAGCTGATAAGAATGAACACATGTAAGCAAATGCATGATTGATAATAATGAACTCATGTATACGGATGACATGCTATGGATATGACATTACAACAGTCACCTGAATGAGTTTTTTGCCTCCAATTTGTATCAAACTTGGTTTGATGGAATTTTGTACAAGAAAATTGATATAATACCATTTGAAGGGCATCTCTTACTAGTCAGAATCTCCTAGGAGGCCAACGAATCTCAGTAAAAAATGCGATTCGCCGGTTCTTACTTAGGTGCGACTTGGGAGCTCGTTTTTCCGACGATGGGAGCTCGTTTTCTGACGACGGGGAGCGTGTTTCTCCGGTGACAAAGCGCTTTCCATAACATGACCAGAATTTTAAAAGAGTACATAAATTTTGGGAATGAAGTTGGAGATTTTTAAGACACATTCATCAAAGAACAAGAAACTAATGATTACTTACCTGCCATTATAAAAATACCATGACAATGATCTCTCTGTAACTTTGAATGAACTTTATAAATTCTAATAAATATTAATTTATCTATAAATTTTGATAACAATAATAACATAAAAAAAATTATTAGCGCATGCTCTCGTAACGCTCTTAACTTTAGACTTTTATAAGTAATCGCGCTCCCCCGCTCCCGCTTCTGGCTTCGAAGGGGCATCTCACATGTTAGTAAAGGATAATAACTTGTTCCATTAATAATCCTAAATTACTATTGAGCAAAATGAAAGAAAGCAGTAAGTTCATCTAACAAGTTAACCAGCATATTGTTTAGAAGAAGGGGAATGTATGTGGATGTCACTGTCTCATGGTAGTGAGAAGAAATTTAGAATGGTGAATGTTATCAATGTGTACAACAAGAGGACTAGCATAACCATGTACTACCACATGAACACTTAGAGAGTGTTTATGGAGCACCATTTACCACACGCACACAAAGAGAGTTTGTGGAGCAGAGTAAATTTGACCACATCAAAAGAAATAATAAAAATGATATCTAGGTAGAATAGGAACTCAAATTTTGTAAAATAAGGGAGGAAAAACATGCTGACTTCCTCCTATTAAAAGAATGGTAAGTTACAAAAAAAAAAGAAAAAGGAAAGCTGTGACTCACTTTATGTCCAGATTTTAACAAGCTTTGCCTGTGAGTAAGTAGGTAAATGTCAAACCATAGTCTTATAATTTATCAAAATGGGTTCAAACAGACTTTTACATTCAAAGGAAAGGAACATACCT